>CM064509.1:50546021-50584432 GCA_032716605.1 Paralithodes platypus | reverse complement strand
CACAGAAACCCCCCAGAACAGTAAAGGGTCCACAGAAACGACCAGGACCGCCTGCACGAGCCAGCCATTTCAGAGCAGATAGCCCGCAGGGCTAACCAAAGTAAACAGGTAATCACGGCCGCACCTAGCTACCCTTTTCTAAACTGACTATTTTCCACAAACCAACTCACGTAACACTACCCCTCGTGTCCTACACCTCCTAACTGACAAAGATTAATGTGAACGAATTAACTCATCATAAAACACACCCTCACAGACCCTGTCCCTATGGTGATCCAATGCCAACCTACCGCCGACCAGCCGCATACTTATATCTATGCTATCTTCTTTAACCATCCTAAGAAAGTAGATGTTATAATATCTTAGCAGTTAAAACCGCCACCGCACTGTCCCTAGACACTCGTATATCATATTTCGCCATGACGAGTATAGATATATGTCACACGTTCTCAGTCGCCCCCCCATTTCGCCATGCTGTTCCTCTAGTACGATGCCTCTAATATTAACTGCGCAAACCAGTAATTGATACGACATAGCGGCACGAGTCCCATTCTAAGTGTCCGTCGTGTGCCAGTCCAGATCATCCGGCCCGTTTCATCACCTTATTAACACGAACACGACTATAAATACTTCCCATACCGGTCATCAGTGTATGCAATCGATAGTTTAAAGTAATTACATATTAACATTCCCCCGAACAATCTTGTCCTTCCAGACTAAGAGCTTCTCGAAGACCCATCGCCCTCATAAATCCTTATTGTAATTCCATCTTTAGGTTAAGTATTCTTTAATCCGCCATTCGTGTCTCGCCTGTTTCCAACTTACTTTCCCACAATTGTCCATACAAAAAAATACACCTTCCCCTTGCCACCCTCCTTCGTATCCACAGGCTCCACACTTACCTCCAATTTACTTCTTGTCATGCCCCTCTTGCACCCCCAACCAGAGATTGTATAAGATAACCTGGTTACCAGTAGCTGTCATAATTACCCCGAAACAAGTAACTAACGACCACCCCGCTCAGAAAAGCTGCTCAGTTCTTTGTCAACGCGAATTTTATATTATAATAGAAACCAAGTTTTTCCCAGGGCCAACTAATAGTATCCATACCCCTATGACCTCGGACTGATCACACTAACTCCGAGACTTCATCTCCAGACTCATATTACCACCCCATAGTGTTGTTGCATTCCCCGGACACGCATTTGGCTCCAATTACTTCTACTCCCGCTTCTCAACCATCCAACATCAACTGCCAGCCTAATGCCACCACCCCGCCCAGAGACCTTAGGGTCAAATCTCCCTATACCCCCCCCGGTTTCCAGCCGCACTTCCTCCAACATAATTCCTTCAGACTTATAAAGCCCACCCACTGCTCTAACCCCTGGTCCGACCTAGCCTCCTCCCTCATCACCTCTTGAAGAATCCTTGAATTGTCCCGTATGCTAACGCTCTCCACAACCATTTTATATATACTCCTAAATCCACCCGACCTTCACTTAGTAGGCCAGCCAACATTAGACCTTTACTACCCCGTTGCATGCCATCAGATATCGTCTTCCAACCCATTCACAACCCAATGCACCCATTGGTCGATCACAATTGCGAGGACTAGCCAAGCCACGCCGCTACCATCAACATTCTTCCTTATGCCGATACTGCCACGATAAATAGCGCAGAGTTAGCACACCATTCTCGCCCACAAGCCAGCAAACCCTACAAATTAACAACCAGGCCGCTCTAAAACCAGCTAGCCACAGGACACCGCCGAGACTTTGGGATTAAGGACACACCCACATCTGTCTCATACACAGAGGCGTCTCTGAACAAAACACTGGTGATATGCGCAAGCCCACTAGCCACAGCCGACCGAAGACGATGCACAGAGAGAGGGCGCCCAGACTCCCCTGTCTATTGCCCACACAACCGAGGAGGGAGACCCCCACCCCCGCGGCAGGTATACCTGGCCCCTGTTTGTGACTTCCCGAGCTCAGTGCCAGGCTAGCCCAGGACTTCTTCCTCTATCCCAATGGAACTAACCATTGCACTGATTACCACCTTTACTAAACTCGATTCAAACTCACAATAAACCATTTACCTTTCTGCATGCTCTGATCACTAAATTAGCAGCACCTCAGCTATACCATAGAATGAAGATTGAACAATCTAAGAGAGACGCTCCTATCACAGCTGTCCCCATCCACCTCAGTCGCAAAGTAGATCCAGTCTCTCTCCCCTAAATACTTCCAGTATAGCCAAAATAGTACTCTTACTAAGGCTCAGTTATATGAAAAGATAAAGGCTTCCTATAGCCATGTGCCACAACAGTAAATACCATCTTACATAGTCCCCATATCTATTGAGAGCTCAAATAAGTCCATAAGACTCGAGATCCCTACTGTCTACAGGGTCCAGAACCGAGCCTATAAATCTAGCTCCCGCCCCCAGTCAAATCATTTGAAAGCTAGACACCAACCAGTGGTCACTACCATGCAGTTTACCTCTAGCTCTGCCCTTGTGTGGTTCCGGAGTTGAGAGATACCAGAGCCGGCAGACTCCGTGGCAGAGAAGACTGATAGAAGCATCTGTCCATGTACAAGTCCTAACGTGCACCTTATAACCTTCACACAAATTCGTGGGTATATAAGTGTGTAGCCAGCAACGATCGTCAAGAGATCCGATTTGAGAACTTCCTACATTT
This sequence comes from Paralithodes platypus, assembly GCA_032716605.1. Classification (NCBI taxonomy): domain Eukaryota; kingdom Metazoa; phylum Arthropoda; class Malacostraca; order Decapoda; family Lithodidae; genus Paralithodes; species Paralithodes platypus. Next base: position 50,581,731 of record CM064509.1, on the reverse strand, counting down.
TTGACCATCTGGACGGCCGAGGAACCAGTCGTTAGCCCACAACATCACCGGAAGCAAGATAACCAGGACCAGATCTACAAATACTATTCAAGATTCATGTTTGCTAGTACTAAGTGTTATAGTACTAGCTTGATACTCACCTTATTAACTTTCTATAAAGTGGCTAAACCTTGCCCAGTGTAATTCATATTTAACCATTCCATTTGGGACGTACTAAGCGATCAGTGGCTCTTTAATTAACAGGCGACCTTGACTCTCGTAATTACCTTATTCAGATATTAAAACTCTAGTGATATATAACGTTCGCCCACTGATTTGTGTTCTACGTATTTCTGCCATAAGAATATAAAACTTTGATCAGTACCCTCATGAGGTTACTAGAGATTTCCGTGTTCTACAATATACGCGTGTCTAATCCTAACTGTGAGCTGCTACTTGGGCACACGACCAGCCAGCAAGAGATCCAATCAGTGACATTGAATTATACAACATATATTGAGGTCTTCCAGTAAAATAAAAACTTGCTAATTACACCCGTGATCAGAAGATATACCTGAACGTTGGAAGTGGGAGACTAGGCTTCCATCCAGATCCGCTAATGCTAGCAGTTCCCTTCTATTATTTGTTTTGTGCGAGATTTACTATCTTTCTATGCTCTTTATTTATTTATTTCAATAAACGTGAACTTGTGTCGTGTTACCGTGTGTTTATTTTGTGTTCTCTATTCCTCATACCTTGTATTGTGCATGCAGCCTTATACCCAGTCATTCAGAACTCACATTACCCAAGTTAAACCTGTAGAAAAACAGGGCATAACATTGGCGACAGCGGTGGTTCTTGATTCGGATAAAAGGTTGCATTACATTGCAAGTTGGGAACAGCTAGAACACGAGAACATCATGGCGCAACCTACTCACACTTCCATCCAACATTATGATGAAACAAAGTATGGGATCGAAATATTCATGGACATAGTGAAACCCGTACTTGACATGACTTTATACCACGGACGCACAAAAAATAGCCGTAACATTAGCACACCTGGGAAAAGCCGTTTCCCTGGTTGCCCATCAAATGCACCCTGATCTCACCTTGTACGAATTTCGCTCAATAGTGATAGAAGGCATTCAAGCCTTCGTTGGGCGCTTTCGTGGCCCACACCCGTATCCTAGACACGAAATTCGAAGGCGATCTAGATGCCACAGTGAGTAAGCTTGCCCAACACATACAAAATTCTTTCCCCACGTTGACCAGAATCCAACAAGAACAGCAAATTCTGGTCAACCTTGTGTCGATATTGCCCTCAGCAGTAAAAGACCATTTCCGGGTGCACGATTTCGTCGGATACAAAAAAGACCTCATCACGATCCGACGTATTTTGGCCGTGCGCACAGAAGCACCCACCCAAATCGCTGCAATCAAGATCTTTCCCACACACCCACAGCAAACCAACCACCAAAACCCCAAGAATGCGTACCCAGCCTCATCCTTCAACAACAGACCCACCTACCCTTCCGGCAAGCCCCAACCCAGTAGACCCCGGTTCCAACCGTCCCAGCCACGCAGAATCTTCAACCGGAACAGCAACTACAACACCTACCAAAGTAAAAACCCTACCTTAGTCATTATCAACCCCTATGATTTCCCTGCCTGTAATGCTCAGTGTGCCCTCCACCAAATTCGTGACTCTGCCAAACCTCGCCCCTCTACTCCTCGCATTTCTGTAAATGAAGAGGAGTGGGGACAAGAGGAAGAAATTGCCCCCCATACCATGACCTCAGACGATACCGAGGAAACCCTGGAAGAGGTAGATACCGACCCCCAGGATTTTTAAAGTATCCCCCGCCCACGATGGGCTCGGCGGGGGCCGCCATAACTAGTCACACTGCCCCCATTTATTACATGGCCAAAATCAAGGACATTCCTGTCCGCTTGCTAATCGACACGGGAGCTGCCAAGTCATGTTTGTTCAAATCTTACTATGAAAAACATCCCCGACGATTTGGCCCTTTGTTAAACACCAAAACAGAACTCATCTCAGCTGCTGATACTTACTTAAATCTCCCAGGAGACACTTTACCCCTATCAGTAACCACTCCTGACCCCCATGCTCGTTGTTATCACACATTTACAGTATTTTCCTCCAACTGTAAACATTATGATGGTTTCCTTGGACTTGACCTCCTTCAAAAATCCGGGCCCAGATTGACTGCGGCCAAAGGCTGATCTCATTCAAAAACAAATTCCAGCCCAAAGCCTCTGACAAACCAATCACGCAGAAACCCATTCCCAAAAAGAAAAAACAACCCCCCCCTCAACAAACCCTGATTCAGGGTTACCAAGTTGCAGCTAGCACTAAGGTGACTCCTAAAACCTCCCCTTGCCCCGAGATCTCTCAAAACCTCACTCAATTCAGTAAAAAAATGCCTCAGCAAACGAAAGAAGACAAGTCCAAGCAACTCCCTCTTGGTAATCCCCTCAATTCTCGTAACTCTGTCCAGAATAAATCCTCCCATGTTTTCAGGACAGACTCTGATATATGTAACCATAATTCTATCCAATGTTTATGTACACATGTTTCCAGAGAAAATGCCGACCGATGTACCCAACAATGTTTCCCCCATGCCCCCACAAATGTTAACAACCCCAAATCAATACACCAGTCCTACACCAATAACCCATGTTCTACACCTAACTTTTTCCCCACCAACCCTCCGAAGTCCCCCCAGCAAATCCCGTTTTCTAACTCGCTCACCCCTCACCCCTCTGAACCGCCCGCACGCCCCGTTAATCCCCCCCTCACGCGTGCCGACCGAGGGACACAACCATGTTCCCACCATGCCCCCAGAAATGCCCAGCCAATCCACCCCCCCCCCTCCCCCTTGTGACAGTTTTTCGTCAGTAGCTCCCTTCCACCCCCACACAATTCACACCCCTAGAAAACTTCACAACCCCACACTTGACTCGCCCTCTCATGACAAGCATAACCACCAAAACCACATAAGCTCCAAACAAACCGTTACTGCCACCGACAACGCTCCCCCCACCAACCCTCCGCAGTCCATCCAACAAATCCCGTTTTCTAACCCCCTCACACCGCGCCCCACTGATCCTCTCACACACGCCGTTATTACACCCCTCACGGGTGACCCCCACCAAAGTGACTTTGGCCCCCTTATAAGTACCAAGCACCTGCTCGCCAGTCAATCCCCCACCATCATTAGCCCACCCGTAGTTCAGGATAAATGCCAAATTCCCCCCCACCATCAAAAATTGGTGAACTTGCGGCCCATACCCCAAACTCACATGGTATTTTCCCCCACTAACACATCCCCCAACCCCCATCGTTGCCTCTTACAACCCGCCATCATTCCCGCTCGTATCAACCACATTCTCGTGGCAAATATCTCAGAGGAACCCCTGACATTACCAAAAGGTCTCATTATAGGAGACCTCGAAACTTTCGATGACCTCCCCATACATTGTAACGACACCCCTACCAGCCTCCAATTGCCCCCTCTTCCTGAGACACTATCTGACCACCAAAAGAACGGCATGTACGACCTACTGCTGGAATTCAGTGACGTCTTTGCCCAACAACCCACCGAAATCGGACAGACGGATGTAGAACAACACATCATTAACACCACAGGCCCCCCCATACGACAACCATCCCGTAGAAAGAACCCCATACAACGTCAGGAAGAGGAACGCCAAGTCCAGGAAATGTTAGAGGCCGGGATTGCCACCCCGTCCATTAGCCCCTGGTCTTCCCCTGTTGTCTTAGTCAAAAAGAAAGATGGGACAACCCGTTTTTGCGTCGATTACAGGAGGTTAAATGACATAACCATTAAAGACGCTACGCCCTTACCCCGAATAGATGATTCCCTTGACTCCCTATACGGATCCAAATGGTTCACTACCCTCGACTTGCAAGCAGGGTATTGGCAAGTGCCTATCAAGGCCGAGGACCAAAAGAAAACAGCATTTTTCCACTAGTGGTGGCCATCACTATGAATTTAACGTCCTACCTTTTGGCCTCTGTAACGGACCCGCCACTTTCTCCCGTTTGATGGAAACGGTATTACATGGCCTAACCTGGGAAACCTGCCTAGCCTATCTGGACGATATTATTGTGTACTCTCCAACCTGGGAAGAACACCTCCTCAGGTTGAGACAAGTCCTGCAAAGAATCCAAGCCGCCGGGTTGAAATTAAAACCCTCAAAGTGCGTGATTGCCCGGAATAAGGTAGATTTTCTCGGACACGTGATATCTGAACATGGTATTGCGCCAGATCCAAAGAAACTTCAAGCCATACAAAACCAAACCCCACCCACCACGGTTAAAGGAATACGTTCGTTTCTAGGTTTAGCCACATACTACAGACGTTTCGTCCCCCCACTTTGCCACCATAGCCAGACCCCTCCACCAACTTACCCACAAAGACACCCCGTTCGCCTGGACACCTGAAAGAGACCTCGCGTTTAACACCTTGAAGCAAAAGCTAATCCAAGCCCCTATTGTCGTTTTCCCTGACTACCAGAAACCTTTCCGTCTTTATACCGACGAATCTCTGTATGCCATAGGTGCAGTATTAGCTCAATTCAGAGATGGAAAGGAACATGTGATAGCATATGCCAGCTCCACACTCACCCCACCCCAACAGAATTACGCAGCCACCAAGAGAGAGTGCTTAGGGATCATTTGGGCACTCAGCCACTTCCGATCATTTGTGTTGGGCGCAAAACTCGAAATAATTATCGACCATCAATCTGTACAATGGCTGCGTAGGTGCGAAACCAACTCAGCCATTTTGGTACGTTGGAGAGAGACACTAGAGGACTACGACTTTACCATACAATATCGTCCCGGCAAACTCCATACTAATGCAGACGCCCTGGCACGTTTGCCAGTACCAAAAGACCCCCCCACCAACCTAGCCGCCTTACAAAACACTCAATTGGTATCTACCCCCACCCCACGACAGAATGCCCCCCCCGCCCCCTCCCTAATTCAATCTTGGGAAGCACGAATCAGACCCCCCTGGATACCATTAAATGTCTTCAGGAAACTGACTCGCTGGGGAGATCAACTTGCCACAGACACTGGTCACATAATCTTGGACCCCACCATAGCCCACGACTACATGATTGCCATCCACGAGGGAAACGGCATACTCCTTGGACAAAAGAAAATGTTAAAGATCTTCACAGACCAATACTGGACCCCCATCCTCTCCAAAATTGCACAACGAGTGACAGAATCCTGCAAACCGTGTTTATTGGGAAAGGATTGATCACGCACCCCAGGCCCAGCTGGTACCATTTCTGCCAACAAACCGTTCCAAGTCCTATCCCTCGACATCATGGGCCCGTTCCCTTCTTACGCTGGCAACCACTATATCGTCACATTTGTAGACGTATATTCAAATTTGTTAATAGCCTGCCCAGTTAAAGACCACACAGCCACCACAGTCGCCACACTGCTTGCCACAGAAGTGTTCCCTATATTCGGCCTTCCCCTGGCTCTTCTATCGGACAATGCCCCCGAGTTTAGTGGACACGTTTGGCAACAATTCACCCAACAATGCGGTATTAAGATTAAACACTCATCCCCGTACTGGCCTCAAGGAAATGCTATCTGCGAACGCAGCCATCGCACCATCAACAACCAGTTACGTACACGAATGATTGCTCTTAACACCTCAGACTGGCCATCACAACTAAAGATGATACAGTGGGGTATGAACACCTGTCCTCGGGAAGACGGTATTTCCCCTCATGAACGTGTTTACGGTGTACCCCCCCTGTTACTGCCATTCCACCACCACGCTCACCTTCCCTCCACCACCTCCACAATTGACCCATTGCAACATCTGCAAAACACCCTCCATACCGCCCAGATCTGTCAAGACACCAAAACTGATAACATCGATGACAAAAACCCTTTCGCCATCCATGACACCGTAATGGTAGCAACCTCCCTATCACCAACAAGTTAGGCCCTCGCTATGTCGGGCCCTACACCGTCATACAAATCCCAAATGCCTTTCAAGTCACCATCGACTATCACGGCGTGACTCGCACGCTCCGAACTAGATTCGTCCGAGCGTTTAAACCTCTAAAGCCACAAGACATTACCCCACCCCACACGTCCGACCCTAAATTAAACACCCCTACTCACCCTCTCACTCAGGCTACGAATATTCCCATACAAACCCCTAAGGACCTAAGCCCTCCAGCACCGAACTGACAAATCTTTTCTCAACATACCCCCCAAACTAACCTCCACAAACCCCAAGCCCCCACTATCACACCCTCTTCCACCATGACACCTTCCTTCACTTCTGATAGTCAAGTTCCTCCCCAACTTATCCAAGTACGAAAACCTCCACCCACAACCCCGACCACAACAGAAACCCTCCCGTCTAGCCCTGGCATACCTCCACCAGGCACCACAGTGAGAAAAACACCACCCCCACCCCAAACCAAGTACACACCCAACCGCACCACACAATCTACCTCAGTAACCTCACGCTACAACTTACGCCCATGACAAAAATCGTTTAAAACCTCCAGAAAACACACCCTACTAACCAAGTTCCGTAGGGCTGCCAGACCACTACCCTCCTCCTCCTCTTCTTCTTCTTCATCGAATTCTCCCCCACAAAGGGAAAGAAGACGAATAATCACCAACAAATCACCAACCTCATCAAACTACACACCCCACACACGCCTCTACCCCCAACCCTCCAACTTAAATCTACACTCCTTACCCACCCGTCTAGCCCCCCCCGCATCCGCCCCTTTCCCCTCCACGATCCCCACCACCCCACAGACCAACCTCCTCATCTCACCGAACCCCCAACCAACCAACCCCGAAGAAACCCCCCCCCACAAAGTCACCCCCGAGAAAACCCCCACATGTCATTTACCTATAAAACGTGCTTCCCCTCAATATAAAACATCGTCGAGCGACTCAAGTCCCACGACAAACATCTACCTTCCCACCAGGACCGCCAGAGGTAGAATAATCAACAGACCCATCAGATTTAAAGACAGCGATACAAAAATAACACCCCGTTCTGACATTAAGGACCCAAGCCACACAACACACACACACCCTCCTTCCCACACACCTCCTTCACCCACCTTACCTAAACCGATCTTGCGCATTGCCTCACTATATATTCCCAACCTACAACACCGCCCAAGAAAACCAAATAAAACCCAGACTCACATTCCCCCTTCATCCCCAGCTCTGTTGTCACGCGTGAATCCCCTTTCGGTTAATAACCCATTCACCACACGAAACAGACTTCCTGTCAATCCCACACACCTCACTCCGACCCCCACGGGGGAAAGCTACAAACCATTCATACGAAAGGTTAAAGTAAAAACCCCCACTGGACACTTGGCCCGTGTACCACACCCACACCAAGCCCGGGCAGCCGCCCGCCACAACACAGAGGACACATTCTTACAGGTATACATTGACCTGCAAAAGAAACCTGACCGTCGCTCTCGTGTTTGGTGGAACTTTCTAAATATCCTGAAAATGACCCACCATTACTATGCTTCTTTTTACTTCACCCTTGAGGCTCGAGGACGAGCCTATAATGAAGGAGAGGGAAGTAAAATGCCCCAGAACAAGAAGCCCACCACAGAAGCCACGAGCGAACACCACCCAGAAGAAAGGTCCACAGAACGAAAGGACCAGCTGACCGAGCCAGCCATTTCAGACAGGCCCAAGCCCGCAGGGCTAAGCAGCTCTAGGCCGCACCTATCTACCTTTTCTAAACTGACCATTTTCCACACCTCACGTACACTACCCCTCGTGTCCTACACTCCTAACTACAAAGATGATGAACAGGAATATACATTCATATTAAAAACACCCATGCCCTGTCCCTATGTTGAGCCAATGCCAACACATCAGACAGCCATAATTATATCTATGTATGTTCTTACATCCGAGAAGTAGATGTTATATATCTTAGAAGTTAAAACACCCACGCCTGTCCCTAGACCTTGTATATCATTTCCCATGACGAGTATAGATATATGTAACCCGTGCTCAGTCGCCCCCTTGCATTGTTCCTCTAGTAACTAAGTGTCTCTAATATTAACTGCCACCAGTATTGATACGACATAGCGGCACTGTCCTTGTGTCGTATTGTGCCAAGTACAGATCAACCAGGTTTCATCACCTTATTAGGACGACGACTATAATGTCATCGTTCATCGATGTATGCAATCCTTAGTTTAAGTATTAATATTAACATTCCCTAACATCTTGTCTTGCCAGACTAAGCTTCTGAAGACCCATCGCCCCATAAATCTATGTATTCAATCCTTAGGTTAAGTATTTTTATCCGCCATTGTGTTCACCTTTTTCCATTTACTTTTCCACAATTGTCATACGTCTTCCCCTTGCCTCCTTCGTATCCACAGTCCATACTACGCCAATTTACTTTGTGTCATGCACCTCTTACCCCAACCAAAGATTGTATAAGATAACCGGGTTACCAGTATCTGTCATAAGTACCCCGAAACAATAACTAAGTACCCCTCCGAACTGCCGCTGTTGTTGGTATATTTATATTTAATAGAAAACGCAGTTCCCAGGGCCAACTAATAGTATCCATTACCCCTCGGACTGATCACATAACTCTATCTTTTCCAGACTCATATACCACCCCATAGTTGCATTCCCCGGTAGCATTTGGCTAACGTATTCTACTGCCTTTTCAAACTTCCATATCAACTGCAGCCTAATGCCACCCCCACGCCCAGAGACCTTAGGGTCAAATTCCCCTATAGCCCCCCTGCACTCCTCCCCTCTCATTATAAGACCCCGCACTGCTCTACTCTTGTCCGACCTAGCCTCTCCCTCATACCTCTTGAAGATCCTTGAATTGTCCGTTGCTAACGCTCTCCAACCTTTTATATATATACTCCTATCCAGCCTACCTTCACTTAGTAGGCCAGAACAACATTAGAACTTTACTAGCCCCTTGCATGCCATCTATTCTCTTACAACCCATTCACAACCCTGCACCCAATGGTCGTCGGTGCGAGGCTAGCCGCCTCGCCAGTAACTAACTTCTATTGCCATACTTCCAGATAAATGTGGCAGAGTTAGCAACCCAGTCTCCACCACATCCAGCAAACCCTACAATTAACAACCAGCCGAGTAAAACCAGCTAGCCAAGGCACCTTCGGTTTTGGCATTAAGGACACCCACATCTGTCTCATACACAGAGGGTTATTACAAACACTGGTGATATGGCAAGCCCCTAGCCACAGCCGCCGGACGACTATCACAGAGAGAGGGCGCCCAGCTCCCCCTTTTTTGCCCACCCGAGGAGGGAGACCCCCACCCCCGCGGAGGTATACCTGGCCCCTGTTTTGACTTATGAGTCATTGCCAGGTAGCACAGGAATTCTTCCTATCAATGAACTAACCATGCATGATTAACACCTTTACTAACCTCTATTAACTCACAATAAACCATTTACCTTTCTTGCATACTATGATCACTAAATTAGCACCTCAGCTATACCATAGAATGAAGATTGAACAATCTAAGAGAGACGCTCGTATCACAGCTGTCCCCATCCTCCTCGCAAGTAGATCCAGTCTCTCTCCCCTAAATACTTCCAGTATAGCCAAAATAGTACCTCTTACTAAGGCTCAGTTATATGAAAATATAAAGGCTTCCTATAGCCATGTGCCACAACAGTAAATACCATCTTACCTAGTCCCCATATCTATTGAGAGCTCAATAAGTCCATAAGACTCGAGATCCCTACTGTCTACAGGGTCCAGAACCGAGCCTATAAATCTAGCTCCCGCCCCCAGTCAAATCAGTTGAAAGCTAGACACCAACCAGTGGTCACTACCCTGCAGTTTACCTCTAGCTCTGCCCTTGTGTTGTTCCGGAGTTGAGAGATTCCAGATCCGGCAGACTCCGTGGCAGAGAAGACTGATAGAAGCATCTGTCCATGTACAAGTCCTAACGTGCACCTTATAACCTTCACACAAATTCGTGGGTATATAAGTGTGTAGCCAGCAACGATCGTCAAGAGATCCGACTTGAGAACTTCCTACATTTTGGACCATCTGGACGGCCGAGGAACCAGTCGTTAGCCCCCAACATCACCGGAAACAAGATAACCAGGACCAGATCTACAAATACTATTCAAGATTCATGTTGCTAGTACTAAGTGTTATAGTACTAGCTTGATACTCACTTATTAACTTTCTATAAAGTGGCTAAAACCTTGCCCAGTGTAATTCATATTTAACCATTTCATTAGGGACGTACTAAGCGATCAGTGCTCTTTAATTAACAGGCGACCTTGATTCTCTTAATTACCTTATTCAGATATTAAAACTCTAGTGATATCTAACGTTCGCCCACTGATTTGTGTTCTACGTATTTCTGCCATAAGAATATAAAACTTAGATCAGTACCCCCATGAGGTTACTAGAGATTCCGTGTTCTACAATATACGCGGGTCTAATCCTAACTGTGAGCTACTACTTGGGCACGCGACCAGCCAGCAAGAGGTCAAATCAGTGACATTGAATTATACGAATATAATGAGGTCTTCCAGTAAAATAAAAACTTGCTAATTAAACCCGTGATCAGAGGAATATACCTGAACGTTGGAAGTGGGAGACTAGGCTCCATCCAGATCCGCTAATGCTAGCAGTTCCCTTCTATTATTTTGTTTTGTGCGAGAATTACTATCTTTCTATGCTCTTTATTTATTTACTTCAATAAACGTGAACTTGTGTCGTGTTACCGTGTGTTTATTTTGTGTTCTCTATTCCTCATACCTTGTATTGTGCATGCAGCCTTATATACCCAGTCATTCAGAACTCACATTACCCAAGTTAAACCTGTAGAAAAACTGGGCATAACAATTCTCTCCATCCTTATATAATCATATTTGAATTCAAGTTCCAGGCAGCACTGGTTATGATGTTGGATATAAGAATTAATCTGTCACAGTAGATCAGACGCGTATATTTCCTCTTTTTTAGCCTCTTCTTGCCCAACAATTTCCGACCTAAAGAGAATCAGAACACTCCCCCAATCTGGGGACTGTTTTGAAAATGATAGACATTATACTTTTCTTTCAATTAGGTAGGCCTACACAAACTAAAACACAAATAAACCAATAACCCAGAGGCTTTACTGTATTTCCCTCATCCAATTTCTCTCCAGTCTCCACTGGCACTTGTAGCCTACAGATGTTCCTCGTTATTTTTTACATTTGTATTGCCTTTTAGAGTCTGTATTATTATTACCCATAACTTTTTATTGGTTTTATCTTGCTTTATTTCCTCTACTAACTTATTTTCATGTTCTTCTTTAGCCTGTACTTTTATCATTACCTGTACTTTATTCTTCTGCATTTTGTAAGCCTCAAAATGTTCTTCTTTCACCTCTAATGCCCCTTTTCGTCGCCGACACCAATAAATTGGCACATTCGTGACATGTCTCAACACCTCTCATGAAAAATCGTTTGACTCTGAAGGCCTCAAAAGGCCTCGCAAGGGCCCTCGCGGGTCGTCGCAAATGTTCGGACCGTTCAAAATTTTGGACGAGGACTCACGAGGATTGGTTGCCCTCGCAAGCATCGTCAAGCATCGGCGAGGGATCTGCGAGGGCTTCTGCGATCATCTGCGACATCGGCGAGACATCGCGGAGGGTTTCGCACAAAAAAACCTTTGCAACGCTGCATGGATGCTCACCGATGCTCTCAGATGCTCTGCTCGCCGATGCTCTCAGATGTTCCGAGAACATCGACGATGCCAAAGAGCACCTTCGGCGAGGTGGGTACAAAAATGTATTAGGCCTATAGTGAACCTGATGAACCCTTTTTTCTATGCACCTCTCGTGGGGGGTTCACCTGTTTTGTTTTGTTTTTCTCTCCTTTTCTCTCTTTCTCTGGTTTGTATCCATTCAGCCCCATTCAGCCAACTGTTTTAAGACGTTTATCCCCATCCTAGTATCGATATCTTCCTGGCAAGCGATAGCGAACCAGCATTATATGGAGAAATCCGGCTTCGCCGGAGAAATGTTTCTATCGAAAAATATACAAATTTAGCTTGCTCTCAAAACAAAAATATGTATATGTTGGCTCGCTACCGCTCACCAGGAAAATATTGAAACCTGGATGGGGGTAAACGTCTTAACCCGTTGGTTGCGCCTATTTTGGGCTATTTAGGGCATATTCAGGCACCCCTGAATGATAAATCATGCATCTGCATTAAATTAAGTGTATTCTGCCGAAAACTAGGCGAGAATAACTTCAAAATGACACCAGAACGGGCCCCGTACGTGGTCTGGTTCACCCGCAGTGGTGCCGGTGAAACGCGGGAAACCCGCTTTTATGTAACATTCGCTCGCATGGCTACACTGTTGAGAGAGACAGAGAGAGGCCCGCGCGAGACACACTCAACATCAGTGAGCCGCTCGGTGCTCTGAGGGTCGGAGGTGGGCCCCTTACGCTCCCGCCCACTGACACTCGATTTTTATGGTTTTTACAGGCTTTTAAAGCCTGAAAATTGCTGTAACTTGCCAGGACGTTCCGGAACGTCACCCGCAGCGAAAGGGTTAAAACAGTAGGCTGAACGGAGCCGAACGGATTATAGGCAAAGAGAGAGGGAGAGAAAGAGAAAAATAAACGAGGAGGTAGAGAAAGAGAAAACAGCGAGGTGGGCTCAATGTTTACGTTACGGCTGGCTTAGCCTAAGTGAGCCCACCTCGCTGTTTTACTTTTCTCTTTCTCTCCCTCTCTCCTCGTTTTTTTTTTTTTTTTTCTCTCCCTCTCTCTTTGCCAATCTCCGAATGAAGGGAAGATGGGTCGTTTTTCTGGTCCCCTTTCTTCCTCATGGTTAACCCCATTAGTTTTCATGTTTCATGACGTTCGGCCCATTAGTTTGGCGATTTTAAGACATTTCACCCCATTTCGTTGTCAATATTAAGACTTTTCGTGTCATTTAGGCATCAAGTTTTTCCTGGCTAGCGATAGCGAGCCTGTACTTATTGAGGAACCTGCCTTCGGCCAGGATAGTTTTCTATCGACAAATGTACAAATTGATCTTGAAGGAGGGTGTTGGGGGTGCTTTATATGCTTGATGGAGGTCTAGGGATGAAACTAGGGATGAAATAGAAAACAAAAACAAAAACGAGAAGAGAGGGAGAGAAAGAGAAAACAAAAAAGGCGAGGTGGGCTCAATTTTTAAGCCGTAACGCAAACATTTTGAGCCCACCTCGCTTTTTTTTTTCTTTCTCTTCCTCTCTCCTCGTTTTTTTTTTTTCTATTTCTCTCCCTCTCTCTTTGCCTATAATCCGTTCGGCCCCGTTCAGCCTGCTGTTTTAAGACGTTTACCCCCATCCAGGTTTCAATACGCCGAACCATCGCTTGAATGAATCGCTGAAGACGTCGCAGAACATACGGCGAGTTTTCTTTCATCCTCGCATGATTTTGCAAGATATTTTTGAAAATGTGACATGCCTCGCAGAGGTCATCGGCGAGACATCGCTCACTTCGCCGTCATCGGCGACGAAAATTGTGACTTGTCTCACCAGTCTCACCTCTCTCTTACTTATGCCTAATATCCTAATCTCTTCTAAAGATGTACTTTCTACCCTCTCTGGGCTTAACACTAATAAGGCGTACGGTCCGGACGGTGTTCCTCCTGTTGTTCTCAAAAACTGTGCTTCCGTGCTGACTCCCTGCCTAGGCAAACTCTTTCGTCTCTGTCTATCCTCTAACGTCTTCCCTTCATGCTGGAAGTTTGCTCACATTCAACCTGTCCCAAGAAGGGTGACCGCTCTCAACCCTCCAACTATCGTCCAATTGCTCTTATCTCTTGTCTTTCTAAAGTTTTTGAAACTATTCTTGCTTCCAAATTTCTTAAGCATTTCTCTTCTCATAATCTGCTCTCAGATCGCCAGTATGGCTTCCTTAAGGGTCGCTCTACTGGTGATCTTCTTTCATATCTTACTAACTCTTGGTCATCCTCCTTCGGGACTTCGGTGAGACTTTTTCTATTGCACTAGACATATCGAAAGCCTTCGATAGAGTCTGGCATAAATCTTTAATTTCTAAACTACCCTCCTTCGGTTTCTATCCCTCCATCTGTGCCTTTGTCTCTAATTTCCTTTCCGGCCGTTCCATAGCCGCGGTTGTGGACGCCATTGTTCACTTCCTCACCCTATAAACTCCGGTGTTCCTCAGGGCTCTGTCCTATCTCCTATTCTCTTTCTAATTTTTATAAATTATCTCCTTAACTGTACCTTAATTCCCATCCATTCATACGCAGACGACTCAACCTTACACTACTCCATTAGTTTTTCAGAACGCCCCAGCCAGCAATCCCTCAACGACAAACGTAATGAAGCCATAGAACTCTTAAATTCTGATCTAAATACTATTTCCAATTGGGGCAGAGAAAACCTTGTTAACTTTAATGCTTCCAAAACCCAATTTCTCCATCTATCTACCCGTCAGGATCTCCCAGCGGACTATCCCTTATTCTTCAACAATACAAAAATCAACCCTTCATCTTCTCTCAATATTCTTGGTGTCTCTTTTTCTTCTGCTCTCATTTGGAAGGACCATATTACCAGTCTTGCTAAGGCAGCCTCCCAGAAGCTGGGTGTGCTCAACCGCCTTAGGGGGTTCTTTTCCCCTGCACAGCTTCTTGCTCTGTACAGGGGCATAGTGCGCCCTTGTATTGAGTATTGTTCACATGTGGGGAGGTTCCTCTCACACCGCTCTCCTAGACAAAGTTGAAAGGAAGGCCTTTCGTATCATTAACTCCCGTCCACTCACCAACTCTCTGCAATCTCTCTCTCTCCGCCGCAATGTTGCATCTCTCTCGCTATTCTATCGCTACTATAATAATCAGTGTTCCTCAGAGCTATCCCAGTGCATACCACCTCCTTTACGTAGGGCACGTGGTACCCGTCTTGTAACTCAATCCCACCCCTACTCTGTGCAACTCTCCAACCCAAGAGTGAAACGTTACTCTCAAACTTTCTTCTACTCAACAGCTGAGCTCTGGAACTCTCTCCCAGAATCAGTCTTTCCCTCTTCCTATGACTTAAATTGCTTCAAACTCCGTGTGTCCAGGCATTTTGGCTCGAACGTCCTTGATTTTGGCCCTGTCACTCTTTCAACTATGGGGGAGGCACTCGCTATAGGCAGTTATGCCTTTTGCCTCCCTCAATCACATAGAAAAAAAAAAAAAAAAAAAAGTGGGAAAGGGGCATAAGATGTGTTCCTTTCTTTTTTCCCTTTATTTACCTTGCGTCGCTGGTAACATTTCCCTTTATTTACCTTGCGTCGCTGGTAACATTTCCCTTTATTTACCTTGCGTCGCTGGTAACATTTCCCTTTATTTTCCTTGCGTCGCTGGTAACATTTCCCTTTATTTACCTTGCGTCGCTGGTAACATTTTCCTTTATTTACCTTGCGTCGCTGGTAACATTTCCCTTTATTTACCTGCGTCGCTGGTAACATTTCCCTTTATTTACCTTGCGTCGCTGGTAACATTTCCCTTTATTTACCTTGCGTCGCTGGTAACATTTCCCTTTATTTACCTGCGTCGCTGGTAACAATTTCCCTTTATTTACCTTGCGTCGCTGGTAACATTTCCTTTATTTACCTTGCGTCGCTGGTAACAGTTCCCTTTATTTACCTTGTGTCGCTGGTAACATTTCCCTTTATTTACCTGCGTCGCTGGTAACATTTCCCTTTATTTACCTTGCGTCGCTGGTAACATTTCCCTTTATTTACCTTGCGTCGCTGGTAACATTTCCCTTTATTTACCTGCGTCGCTGGTAACATTTCCCTTTATTTACCTTGCGTCGCTGGTAACATTTTCCTTTATTTACCTTGTAACATTTGAGTCTGCGTGAAATTCAGAACATAGTTCTAATAATACAATCACTGTAATAATAATAAACATTGAAGAATTTCGAATTATATTATATCATACTAACACTAATTAACAATATCAGAAACTTTAAAGTAAAATTATATTCATGTCGTCATGAAGGAAAACGGAGATGGCAGGCGAAAGACTAGGGATAACTATAATGTGTTATTTCTTTATGGTGATACGAGGTCTTGGTTAGTTGCCATGGTTACATGTTATTAACTTATGATGATGTTACATAATACTTTGGGTAATGGCTAAAGCCCAATTATCATTACATTATCCATTGTGTTTATTATCAAGGAGTCAAAATGACATTACCAGTTTTACCACATTATACACCTTTTTTCAGTGGGAAGCGACGTTTTCTCAAGTAATATCGGCAAATATATGGTCGAATAGGACATTTTCATTATAATTCGACCGTTTTCACGCAAATTGGAAAGTGTTCACATGAACCGACATTAAATAATTATATTACGACTTTTTCACAACTACAGTATTTTTCACTATAGGTAGACAGATATTAGGAATACAAAAACAGCGGTCACCATTAATATCACAGAGTCCTGACCTATACCACTACAGCAATAAAGTTTGACATTCACGCAAATAAGTTTAACAACCTAGTTTGCCATTCAGACGAAATAGTTTGACATAGTTGCAGGCTAAATAACACCAAAGCTACAAAATACATTGACATGGAGCTAAATCAAAGACAATAGAAGACATGATAATCACAATTGTATATTTTATTTTATCAATCCAATATACAGGTATAAACATGATTAAACCATTTAATGTTTACCATTTAATGTTGTTGCTATGGAATTTCATTTTCTTTAATTGTCAAAGTAATAGTATTTGTTGTTGTTACATTTGTTGCATTGACACATTATTCCTGTGGTAATGTCGTTAGAATTGACATTTGTCCGACTACAGTAGTTTGCGTTATAGTCAGACAGTTAATCGGTGGTTAATGACAAAGATCAAAGTTCTGAAACAATTGGAAACTGTTCGAAACTAATGCATAAAACATTACATCAGTACAGCAGTTTGTCAGATAAAGGACAAAATAGTCGGACAAATGTCAATTCTAACGACATTGCCACAGGAATAATGTGTCAATGCAACAAATGTAACTACAACAAATACTATTACTTTGACAATTAAAGAAAATGAAATTCCATAGCAACAAACGAATCTGAAGCCTCGAATCTATGCCTTCCCTCCGGCACACTCTACATCCCCCTCCCCTATGGCATGTTTACCTTGTAAGGCCTGTCTCTGCCTTCAGAACAGTATATGTACAGCTTCCCTTGCGGAACAATGCCTCGTCGTCATCGCAACGCCCGCATTTCGGAGGAGGATAAACTACGGATAATTGCAAAATACGAGGCAAACGAAGACTTCCTCATCACCGCAGCTGATCTAGACTTTAAGAGGACAACAGATTATGGCATCATTCGACAGTACCAAAGCACGGGCCACGTGCATGACAACCGTCACCGTGCAGGTAATTATGGTGTACTGTGCACTATGTGCAGTTAACCCTTTCAGGATCTTGACACCTCTTGACGGTTTCTTGTGGTTATCATTAGACGTTTTTATACAGTTTAGAAAGGATCTGAGGGACTTAAATGGTAAAAGGTATTACCATTCACCCCCTGACTTCCATATACCCTTCCAAATCTGATTATAATCGTCTACTAATAGGCAGAAGAAAACAACGAAGGGCGTCCTAGGATCGTGAAAGGGTTAAATTGTAGGCTATATAATCTACAGTATCAGAGTACCCAGCCAGAAAAGTGGCTAGAAATGGACGTTGTGGTGTGGTGTGGTGCGGAGTGGTGTGAATGGCGTGATGTTATGTGTTGATGTGGAATGTTACGATGTGGTGTGGCGTTACATGGTTGGGCGTGGTTTGTGAGGTGACATGGGTTCCGTGGCATGGTGCGATATAGCTGTGTGAGGTGTTGTGCAGTACAGTCGTTGAAATTCCCGTTTCCCCGGCCTAAGCTGTTAGGAACACTGGACGGGTTAGACACCTCCCCTCCCTCTTCCGTCCTTATATGCCTGTAGGATACTCCCACATTTTAAGAGCATGGTGCTATAAGAGGAGGAAGGGGAGGGGAGGAGTCTCCCCTGTTGCAGTGGTACTAACTAGGAAAGGGAAGGCAATGGATTCCGACGACTGTACCCGATGTGTGGAATGTGAATTAATATGTTGCGTTTAAGATATTGTACGCTACTTTACATCTAAGGTCCACTTACTTACTCTGTATACATTTCCTTGCAGGTAGACAGCACAAACTTGATGACGAGTCGCTGGACTTCCTGGTGTTGATGATTGAGGCTGTTCCGACAATCACCATAAAGGAGTTAAATGAAACACTGCGGAATACCTGGCCAGGAAAGCAGCCGGTAATGTGATAGCACAGTTGCAAGAGCATTGGATGGTGCCTTAATAACTCTCAAGAAATGTGACAACGTTCCCCAGGACAGAAATTCACCTGCAAATAAGGATGCTAGAGTGGAGTATGCACATTATATGTATGATACAGGACTTCAAAAGCACCGTGTCTATGTGGATGAGACTGGATACAATATGTACACAAAGCGCACGTATGGTCGTGCGGCACGAGGTGAGCGTGTCGTGCGAACCGTTGGGGGACAGCGAGGTGGAAACATAACGCTGATAGCCGCTATCTCTGATGCTGTGGGATTACTCTACCACGAAATACATACCCAGGAGATCTTTCACGATTTTCTAACTAACCTTGAGGTTATTCTTGAAGGCGAAGACGCTGTTGTCGTCATGGATAACGCTCCATGCCATCGTCGTGCTGCACAGTCCATGACGAACCATGTAGTAAAGTATCTCCCACCATATTCACCTTTTCTTAACCCCATAGAGAACTGCTTTGGGGTCCTCAAAGCTACCCTGAAGCGTCACCTCAATAACATTGCAGGAGGTTGTGATGCTGCTGCAGCCAGGAGAGTGGGCCAGACTCTCAGGGCTTACCGCGAGGAAAAACTACGTGGGGCGATGGAGGAGGCTTTAGTTGTGATAACACCACAACTAACGCAAGCAAATGATGTGCATAGTAACAGTTATCTGATGAAATGCCTACACAAGGAAGATGTATGGGATTAATGGTATCCAGCATAGACTGTACTGCTACTGTAATGAGACGTGCACGTAATATTTTGGTACACAACTTATCAATTTAACTATTTTGTTCTTTGCACTTAACACTGCATACAAGTGTATGCAAATACTTTTAAATAGATTGGTATCTTACGTTACAAACATTAAACGGTTTGAAAAGACTGTACTGCTACTAATGAGACGTGCACGTAATACTTGGTATAAAACTTATCAATTTAACTATTTTTTCTTTGCATTTAACACTGCATACAAGTGTATGCTAGTAATTCTAAATAGATTGGTATCTTGCGTTGTAAACATTAAATGGTTTAATCATGTTTATACCTGTATATTGGATTGATAAAATAAAATATACAATTGTGATTATCATGTCTTCTATTGTCTTTGATTTAGCTCCATGTCAATGTATTTTGTAGCTTTGGTGTTATTTAGCCTGCAACTATGTCAAACTATTTCGTCTGAATGGCAAACTAGGTTGTTAAACTTATTTGCGTGAATGTCAAACTTTATTGCTGTAGTGGTATAGGTCAGGACTCTGTGATATTAATGGTGACCGCTGTTTTTGTATTCCTAATATCTGTATACCTATAGTGCAAAATACTGTATGTTGTCCTTTGTCTGACAAACTGCTGTACTGATGTAATGTTTTATGCATTAGTTTCGAACAGTTTCCAATTGTTTCAGAACTTTGAGCTTTGTCATTAACCACCGATTAACTGTCTGACTATAATGCAAACTACTGTACAGTATATATATATATATATATATATATTCTGACATACGGAGCCCTGTATGTTAATTTAAGAGTTAGAATTAGAGTTGAAGGAGCCAAACTACCCAAACGGTGAAGCAGACTAGCGAGCGACCAAGCGAGTGGGGAAACGAGCTCGTCCGCATACCTGCAAACTAGCCTTCACACCTGCGTGCGTCATAGGGGACCCTGCAAACTACTTGATGACCGATGCTATGACGTATGATCGACGCCAGGAGCTGTGAGAGGACCAGGCACCTGTTATGCGACTCGAGGAGCTATGATTGGAGCAGGCACCAACCCCCGCCTCCTGATTCGTTCCTACACTATCATTGTTTGGTATATAAGACCCGAGTTGTGGGCATTCAAATCAGTCTCATTTGGAGTTGGGGAAGGTGAACTTGCAGCTGGAGGAAGACGGGGTGAAGTATTATAATGAGATTGAGACAGTCAGATTATATAAATGTGTGTTAAGTGTGTTCGGTGTAAACACTTACGTTATGTTGGTTAGTGAGATATGTGATTGGGAATTAACGTGAACGCTACTATTATGTGTTTAACTATTTGATTGCGAATTAACGTTAACGCTACTATTATGTACGTAACTATTTGATTGGGATTTAACGTTAACGCTATTATTATGTACTTAACTATTTTAGTTGACTAACTTGTGGACTAAAGCAACTCTTTAAAGTAATTGGGTTATGATGAAAGTAATACTATTGTTTTATATTAATACTTACGAGTTCTTTAATTTTCTTTGAATTAAGCTTACATTGCTTGACGGTGCTTAGTACGGTGATGCTATTGTCTCGTATTAGTAATATCGCCTTAGACTAACATGGCTGTGTTAATATTACTTCTAGTGATATCCTAAGCTGAAGAAAATTCTTTTGCTTCAAAATATTATATTTTGCTTTTCATATTACTTGAGTGAGACCTGAATCGAATCTATGAAGCGATCCTGTAACTTTATTTACTCATAATCAAACCTCAATGTTACGTGGTTAAGAAATACATTTAACTAATTATTAAATATATATCTAACTTTATATGTGATTTTGATATTACTCCTGATGATAATAATAATATAATACTATTAACGTAAGACAAGAACCAAGAATAATTACATTAAATATAAATAAAAGGACATATAAGAAAACTATCTATTCATTTCAAACAGGGTAAGAGACAGAAATATTCTTACTTTAATATTTATCTTTCAAGACTTTTTATAGAATTCTAGTCCTTCTTTAGATAAAACTTCTTCGGTTCATAACCATAGACTACTAAGCTTCGGTTAAATAATAATTCTTTATAAATACTACATGACTTTAATTAGTTTCAGCATTTTTCATAATTAAAGAGTATCAGTCAATAAAGGATACTAAGTCCTAAGATCCAAAAGGAAAGGAAGCAACAACAGGAAATTATTTTATTATATTTTACTTTTGTTTTGCCTTCCGCTGACTGATACCTTAATATATATCTCTGTACTATCTAGATTCATCAAGTTAACCACTTGAGGATCAAGATACGTAACAGAAGAGTGGCGACCTTGCCAGGATTTGTTTCATACAGTTTCACTCAGTTTCATTAACGTTTCACTACTTAAAATCAAATATTAATCATGCCTCAACTAATTAATGAAGAAGATGCTCGAGTTTTCATAGAATCAGAACCCACAGCCCCTGATATTGACTGTCTGTCAAAATCCGAACTGAAAGTGCTTGCCTCACATCTCCAATTAACTGTCTCAAACATGTCTAAAGTAGAGGTGGCTCAGACCATAAAAACCCACCTGTTCCCTGTAGAAGGCGGGGAGGGTGACGGAGCAGTTGGTGGGGTCCCGAGTAAACCTAGCCAACTTGATGAACAATTACCACCTGGTTTGACCGGTGATCAAATATTAGAACTAGCCAGAATAAAAGCAAATACCGACTTAGAACTAGCCAGAATAAATGCCAGTGCAACGACCGAACAATGTGAATATCAATATCGTACGGCTCAACTAAATGTCAATACAAATGCTCCCGAAATTGCTCCCCCTCTGGGATTGACTATGACTAGTGTCATTCCACCTTTCACTGAGGATAATGTGCAGGATTTCTTTGTTTTGTTTGAGGAAGTTGCTGGAGGTATGAAGTGGACAAGAGATCAATGGCCTTTTATGTTACAAACTGTTTTGACAGGGCAGGCTCGAGCCACGTATTTGTCAGAAGTAGCAGAAGTTAGGCAGGATTATGACAATCTCAAAGAAGCTATCCTAAAAACCTATCAATTGCAGCCTGAGGCTTACAGGCAATCTTTCCGTAAAAACCAGAAGAAAGTAGAAGAAACCCACAAGGTATTTGCCAGGACCATGACTAAAACTTTCAATCATTGGGTCAAGAGTAAGAAAGTCACAAGCTACAACGATCTGAAGGAGTTGGTCCTGTTAGAAAATTTCCTATGGAAAATTGATTCTTCTGTATCCTATCATTTAAAGGGGAAAAAGGTAGATTGTCTTGCCGACGCTGCTGACATGGCTGACACATACGTGCTCAACAACAAATTTCGTGGAAAGAAGCCCTACGATAATTCTAGTTCTAATTTTAAGTATCCCAATCACAAATCTGACAGACCCAGTCACAAGCCTATAACGTCTTCCCCAGCTAGCCAAAATAGAATTGTTCCCCCAACTAAAAATGCGACTCAGGGCAATGGTAACAGAGGTGGGCCCCAAACTAATAGTAATGCTCAAAGAGGGAACGTTCCCGTATCCCCTAAAGTATGTACTTTTTGTGGCAAGAGAGGCCACCTAGCTTATCAGTGCTGGGCCAAGGAGAGAACCGAGAGATCGGGGCAGACAGTTGCCGCCGTATCTCAAACTCCATATGTGCCTGTAATGCAGGACTCCCGACAGAAGGAGTACCTAGCACCAAAAGTTCCTTTAATGCAGGACTCCCGACAGAAGGAGTACCTAGCAGCTAACGTAAATCATCTAGACAGGGGTGTAGTAGCATGTGTGGTGCAACCCACCAGGGTTAAGCAAATAATAATTTCACCATCAGTGCAGGACAGTTACCGTCCCTTTATTTCATCTGGCAACGTGAGATTAAATGGTTGTATGCATGAGTTAAAATTCTGAGAGACACAGGTTCTACTAGCACCCTCATGGTGAATCCTTACACTGAGTGCCCACCTGGCGAACCAGTTGTAATGAGAGGTGCTGGAGGCCAGTTTTATGCATACTTGGTAAAAGGCGAAATTGAATGTGAGTTACTACAGGGTGAGGCCACCATAGCTTTGTGTAGGTCCCAAGATATCCCTGTGCCTGGGGTAACGCTCCTTTTGGGGAATGATGTAGCAGGTGAGAAGGCCCGACCAGACCCCATTTTCTCACTTTCCCCTGTTAACGAGCCACTAACCGGTGAGCTCGAAAAGGAGATGCCAACAGTTTTCCCTGTGTGTGCTGTCACACGTTCAATGTCTCAAGTAGCAGTTCCCTCAGACAGAAATGTACCGAATGTAAGAGTTGATGAAAGGGATGATGAGAGTGTGAATGACGCTCCAACTGTGCCTGATGATGTGACTGAGGTGGATTTATCTGACACCTTTATGGCTCATCTTGACCCTAACGATGACCATGAAACCCCTCCAAATTGTCCTAGTGGCCTGGTAGAGCTACAGAGAGATGATCGTGAATGCAAGGAGTTAGCTGCCAGGTCCGTGAGTGAAGAGGAATGCGAGAAGGAGGGTGGTGAATGTTTCTACCTCAAAGGAGGAGTATTGTGGCGAAGATGGAGACCGCCACACAGACCAATCGATGACGGGGCTTGGGACGTCCATCAAGTAGTAGTCCCCAAACCTTGTCGTAAAGATATCATGGAAATGGCACATTGTATACCATTGGCAGGACACCTAGGTGTGAGAAAAACTCTAGACAGAATCAGAGCCCACTTTTACTGGCCAGGAATGCGTGCAGATGTAGTGGAGTGTTGTAGAGTGTGTCACACTTGCCAGATGACAGGAAAACCCAATCAGAAGGTGCCTGTACATCCTCTGGTGCCCTTGCCCGTTTTCGAGAATCCTTTTACTCGGGTGGTAGTGGACATTGTAGGCCCATTGCCTAAGACTTCCCAAGGTAACATTTATTTATTAACTATCATGGACATGGCAACTCGCTACCCAGAGGCTATACCCTTAAGGACTACCTCTGCTCCAACTGTCATAAAGGAACTGCTCAAATTCTTCACCAGAATGGGTTTCCCCCATGAGGTGCAAAGTGATCAAGGAACTAATTTTACCTCTAACATTTTCCAGCAGTCCCTGAAGGAGTTGGGTATCGAGCATGTTAAGTCTAGCACCTACCACCCAGAGAGTCAAGGGGTTCTCGAACGATATCATCAGACATTAAAGGGAATGTTACGTAAGTATTGTACAGAGACCGGAGTTGAGTGGGATAAGGGGGTACCTTTTATTTTATTTGCTACTCGTGAGGTTCCAACTGAATCCCTGGGTTTTTCCCCTAATGAGCTAGTTTTCGGTCACCAGGTAAGAGGTCCTTTGCAACTATTGCAGGATAGCCTAGTTGGCCAGGAGGGGAACCAAAACCTCCTCAAGTATGTTTCAGATTTCAAAACCCGGCTGAGATCCTCATGTGAGTTTGCCGCTCAAAACTTGACAGTGGCTAAAAGCTCCATGAAGAAATGGTATGACAGAAAAGCCCGTGAGAGGGAGTTTAAGCCCGGTGATGAGGTTTTGGTCCTGCTCCCCCTTTTTGGCCAACCTTTATCTGCCAAGTTCAGGGGCCCATATAAGATCATTCGGAGGGTGAGCATTACCGATTATCTAGTAACTACCCCAGACAGGAGAAAGCCCACGCAAGTATTCCATATAAATATGTTGAAGCCCTACCATAGGTCCCCTGATTCCTCTCCTCCAGATTCTCCCACTGTGGCAGTGAATGTCAGGACCTGTGAACAGCCTGGTGCGGACGAAGTCTTCAGTTCTCTTACTGACCCGCAACAGACTGTTCCAGAGCCTGAAGGTATCCATGCAGACTTTGACTTGTCATGTAGCCTATCCAACTTTCAGTATAATTCAGTGGCTTTGAGGGAATTACCATCTAAACTATGTCATCTTCCCTCTGATCAAGCGAACCAACTAATCTCTGTTTTATCTCAGTCTCCCAATGTGTTCCGTGATACTCCAGGGCTCACTTCTTCGGCCGTGCACGACATCGACGTAGGGGATGCAACTCCCATTAAACTATCCCCCTACCGTGTCTCGCCACAACGCAGGAGTATACTGCAGGTCGAGCTTGACTTTATGTTATCTAACGAACTGATCACTAGGGCCTTAAGCCAGTGGAGTAGTCCGGTCATACTTGTGCCAAAGCCAGACGGGAGCCATAGGTTATGTATGGACTATAGGCAAGTCAATGCTGTCACAAAGAACGATACCTACCCACTGCCACGGATCGACGACTGCATTGACCAGATTGGTACAGCCACCTATATCAGCAAGATTGACTTGATGAAGGGATATTGGCAAGTAGCTCTCACCCCTAGAGCGAGGGAAATATCATGCTTTGTAGTCAACAATCAAGCCTTCTGCTGTAACGTAATGCCCTACGGCTTGAAAAACGCCCCAGCTACATTCCAGCGCCTCATGAATTTGGTGACTGAAGGGGTACCTGGGTGCGTTGTCTACATCGATGATATCCTTATCTTTTCACAGTCATGGGAGGAGCATCTTTACCAACTTAGATTGCTATTCTCAAATCTTGCTGATGCCAATCTGGTGGTTAATCTTAAGAAATGCACCTTTGTAAAGAGTACGGTCCAGTATCTAGGATATACGGTAGGTCAGGGGCAGGTTGCACCTCCTCAAGCAAAGGTAGAGTCTATTCTAGAATTCCCAACTCCTAGCACTAAGAAACATATCCAAAGGTACCTAGGCATGATTGGCTATTATAGGCGTTTCATTATACATTTTTCAAAGTTGACAGCTCCCCTGACAGATCTTCTCCGTAAGGATGTGAAGTTTGTGTGGTCCTCTGAATGTGAAGAGGCCTTTATTGCTACCAAATATATATTATCTAATTATCCTGTACTCCGAGCTCCTGATTTTAACAGATCTTTTTCCCTGGCAGTGGATGTGAGCAATACCGGGGTTGGTGCAGTGTTGCTCCAGGAAGACGACTGTGAGGTATTGCATCCTGTGTGCTATTTCAGTAAAAAAATAAATTCTGCCCAACGTAACTATTCAGTCATTGAGAAGGAGCTGTTAGCATTAATTTTATCCCTTCAATACTTTGCTGTCTATATGCAATCTGCCTCTGGTGCCATCACTGTATATACTGACCATCACCCCTTAACATTTTTGCATAGGTTCCAAAATAAAAACCAACGACTGACCAGGTGGAGTTTGTTGCTGCAGGAATACTCCCTGGATGTCAAACATATTAAGGGGGTCCAGAACGTGCTAGCCGATTGCCTATCACGTATCTGTTAAAGATTACATTTACCAGGTTGGCCTCATGCAGCAGTAAGTTTAATTTAATGAGAGGATTTTGGCAATTAGCTCTCCCTTGTAGCGAGGTAAATATCATGCTTTTGTAGTGCGTTTTCAAGCCTTCAGCTGTGAGATAATGCCTTGCAGTTCGAATAAACGCTCCAGCTACGTTCCGGCTATGTTCTGATGTGGTACCTGGAGACGTTGCCTACTTTGGGTGATATCCTTATTATATCCTCATTATAATCTTGCTGTTGCCAATCTGGTGGTGAATCTATTTATGTATTATGTTTAATATTATGTACTATACTCCTTAAACTCTTTTCTAGTGGGGAGGTCTGACATACGGAGCCCTGTATGTTAATTTAAGAGTTAGAATTAGAGTTGAAGGAGCCAAACTACCCAAACGGTGAAGCAGACTAGCGAGCGACCAAGCGAGTGGGGAAACGAGCTCGTCCGCATACCTGCAAACTAGCCTTCACACCTGCGTGCGTCATAGGGGACCCTGCAAACTACTTGATGACCGATGATATGACGTATGATCGACGCCAGGAGCTGTGAGTGGACCAGGCACCTGTTATGCGACTCGAGGAGCTATGATTGGAGCAGGCACCAACCCCCGCCTCCTGATTCGTTCCTACACTATCATTGTTTGGTATATAAGACCCGAGTTGTGGGCATTCAAATCAGTCTCATTTGGAGTTGGGGAAGGTGAACTTGCAGCTGGAGGAAGACGGGGTGAAGTATTATAATGGGATTGTGACAGTCAGATTATATAAATGTGTTAAGTGTGTTCGGTGTAAACACTTACGTTATGTTGGTTAGTGAGATATGTGATTGGGAATTAACGTGAACGCTACTATTATGTGTTTAACTATTTGATTGCGAATTAACGTTAACGCTACTATTATGTACGTAACTATTTGATTGGGATTTAACGTTAACGCTATTATTATGTACTTAACTATTTTAGTTGACTAACTTGTGGACTAAGCAACTCTTTTAATTAAGGTTAAGTAATTGGGTTATGATGAAAGTAATACTATTGTTTTATATTAATACTTACGAGTTCTTTAATTTTCTTTTAATTAAGCTTACATTGCTTGACGGTGCTTAGTACGGTGATGCTATTGTCTCGTATTAGTAATATCGCCTTAGACTAACATGGCTGTGTTAATATTACTTCTAGTGATATCCTAAGCTGAAGAAAATTCTTTTGCTTCAAAATATTATATTTTGCTTTTCATATTATTTGAGTGAGACCTGAATCGAATCTATGAAGCGATCCTGTAACTTTATTTACTCATAATCAAACCTCAATGTTACGTGGTTAAGAAATACATTTAACTAATTATTAAATATATATCTAACTTTTTATGTGATTTTGATATTACTCCTGATGATAATAATAATATAATACTATTAACGTAAGACAAGAACCAAGAATAATTACATTAAATATAAATAAAAGGACATATAAGAAAACTATCTATTCATTTCAAACAGGGTAAGAGACAGAAATATTCTTACTTTAATATTTATCTTTCAAGACTTTTTATAGAATTCTAGTCCTTCTTTAGATAAAACTTCTTCGGTTCATAACCATAGCCTACTAAGCTTCGGTTAAATAATAATTCTTCATAAATACTACATGACTTTAATTAGTTTCAGCATTTTTCATAATTAAAGAGTATCAGTCAATAAAGGTTACTAAGTCCTAAGATCCAAAAGGAAAGGAAGCAACAACAGTAAATTATTTTATTAGATTTTACTTTTGTTTTGCCTTCCGCTGACTGATACCTTAATATATATCTCTGTGCTATCTAGATTCATCAAGTTAACCACTTGAGGATCAAGATACGTAACAATATATATATGTATATATATATATATATACAGTATAAGACCAGACAATATACACATCAAATGCAATGCTAGCTTGGGTTACAGATATACAAAAGTATATAACAATAATAAACATTGGATAAAGACAAAAACCTACGGTGGGGATACATAAAGCAAAGTGCCTTTCTCGGGCGGGTCACCCCTCTTCTAGGTGTAACGACTTAACCAGCCGCGATACATTTCTTAACCCACTCTGTACCAGCGATGTAGTTTTAGCTTTAGTATGGCAGCTATGAGACGATTTTATTCAGTTTCAAAAGGCCCTCCAACAATTAACAGGCTTTGAACTATCTCACTTAAGCCTTTTGACTATCACAGACCCTCCTTAAACTGCAAAAAATCGTCTAACTGCAGCAAGGATAAAATTAAAAAGACGTCGCTGGTACAGTAGGGGTTAATTACACCCCAGGTGATAGTGCTCTTGATTCCCTGCTGTTAAGTTAAAGCCACGTAGTCATCTCCTCCCGTGTAACAGTCCACCATTCGCCCCTTATCCTATTCCAAAACACGTTTATAGGGCATGATGAGATGAAGTGACTAATGTCGACTATAACTGACCCTAACATCACCTCGATTCAATCGTATTAACGAACTACAACAAAGAGTGAAGTACGATACCCTATCACAAAAACTGACTCTGCAAAGCAATAAAGTAACTTGTTTCATTGCCCGACATTAACATTTTGGCGTAAATAGTTAAATTTGTCCACAAGATATCAAATTAAATGTGTCGAAAACAACTGCAATATGTCGAAGACTGTGCAAACAATGCCCATTCATGTGGAAACTGGCCGATTTCAAATGATAAATATCGTTCCAAGTGTTTATTCTCCATTTCCGAACGATCGTTTGTTTAATTTGTTTGACATTGTCGATTCACCTCGAACAATGACGAAATCAAAAGTAAAATATATAATTGATAGGAAATACGTCATTTAGGGTCGAGAAAACGTCGTTTCCCACTGAAAAAGGTGTAATATTAGATCTAGGAATATAAACTGGGGGTGGGGGCAACCCAGGGGCCAGCCCAAATTCTGGGGGGGGGGGGGGGGGGCACGGCCCCCCCTTAGAAACGCCACTGGAAGTACCACACATCACTTTCACCAACCCAAGATCCACAGATGCTGCCCCTACTGCTCACATGTCTGCATCAACGGCTGCTCCTGCAACAGGGCTTATTCTTGTTGCCCTCTTCTACACCTATAGTGACTGCGCCATTGGGTACTCCTGCAGTTACCCCGATACCCACAGTGGCTGCACCCACAGCTACTCCTGTGCCCATGTACCAATACCCTGTACAATATCAACCAAGATCAAATGACACAATGGAAAATGTTCTCATATAACAGGTACAACTTCTCCAAATGCAAGTGAATCACATTCTAGGGATAAAGCCATGGCAACACTCGCTGGCTCTGGCAGCGTCAACAGCCCTGCATCGCCACTGAGAAAACTCGATCATAATTTGAGTATTTCATAACCCTATTCCCTTTATTTATTGCATGAACAGTAGTTTAGTGTTTGTGTTATATACAGTATAGGCCTATATAGTCCCATTGCTTTCTTAACCAATTTATTTCATACTTACTGTACATATTTGCATGAATTACTCAATATATATATCCACTCTACTTATATTCCTATTATATGACAGTTAACAAATATAAAATCATCATTGTATTTTTCTATTGTATTTTCCATATTGTATGAAGAGGAAAACCAGAGGTTATTTCAAACTCCAATTGTGCAGCATCATCTGACCTCTTCAGACAGGGGTTATTGGAATATGCTATTATCATCATAAAATGTTTTCCTGTGCATGTGATCTATGCCTGGAGACGATGTAAATAGGGCGTGTCTGGTGAATTTAAACCACACCCCTTTTATCTAACCATGTTAAGTATTGGATAAGATTTCTGTAAGGTACCTGATGAGTGGATTTACTCCTACTCAACGTAGGAGTGCCCTCGGCCCAAGAAACCACTACGATGTCAACCGCCATTCCCGTGCATACAGTACCGGTACCGGTACCCACACCAGCAGCTACCTTAGGTGTTGCAGAAAATAATAATGACTCTACTCTCACTCCCCCCCAGGACAACTTTCAGTTAGTGAGAAACAATGTGCATGCCAGTACCAGTACCAGGAAGGTCATCCCAACAACATGCCAAAACCGCTTCAAAATTCTTGCTATTGACGAGGAAGAGGAAACGGAAGAAGTTCGGCTTGTGGGCGACTCCATGGTCCGAGGCCAACTAACCGAGTTCTGTGCCAGGGCACCCAGGACCAGAAAGCGATTCTGTATCCCAGGTGGCGGCATGGACGACATTGTTGCGGCTGTGGAAGAGGTTTCCAGGCTCGCCCCCGCAAGCACTACGTACGTCATCCACGTTGGATCTAACGATGTCCAACGGACGCGGTCAGAGGAACTACTTTGCAAGTACCGGCGGCTGATCAGGTCCTTCAAGGAAAAATCTAATAGAATCTTAATTTCAGGAAATGTTCCCCGGATTGATGTAGAAAACCGATTCTACAACATAGCTACCAGTACAAATCGCCGACTAGCCAAACTCTGCAGGGAGGAGGACATCGGCTTTGTCGACACGTGGGATCATTTTTACTATGATAAATCTTTGTTTTCAGGAGATGGTGTACATCTCAATGAAGTAGGAGCTGCACGTCTTGGTCGTCTGCTGAACGATGCAGTCAAGGATTTCCGTTCAAAAAACGGGGTCAACCGGGGGTATCCATGCAGGATAGTGTAAGTCAAATACGAACTGAAAATTCAGACAATGCCCAATCAGTAACATCCAACTCTAATACTCTTAACACCTAACGAGCGGCCTAGGCGGTAATTTATATGTACCGCCCAACGGGGTGTTTTTACCCTAAATAGGGTTGTTTACGTGATAATTTTCATGCCTAAATAAGACCCAGAGCGTAAAACAAGTATCTATCCCTGAAAGGGCATAAACAGAGCTTTCCAATGACACCCCAACCATCCTTGTACGACCGCTAGTTTTCTTGCAACGATCGCGCAACACGAGTGCAAAAACCATGTAATTAGGTACTTTCCCTACATAATTCCCTGTGTAGCGAGTGTGAGGGGGGAAGGAAGGGTGGTTTTCACTTCAGTTGGCCCACCGCGATGGTGTGCGATGGTCATAGCCTTACTACGCTCCTCACACCGTTCAGCTCTCTCTCTCTGCAACATTACGTGCTGAAAATGGCACACGACATAAGTTGTGAACCGCCACATAGTCCAAATTTCTTTCACAGGACATTCGTTGCGCGCCGCCAATAAAGGGTTAAGGTGTTTTATGTAAATGCTCGTAGCATACGCAATAAATTTTCAGATCTAGAGGAAATCGTGTTTCCAGAACATTATGATATAATCGGCATTACAGAATCTTGGTTAAATACGGAAGACAGAGACTTTTTAGCCGAATATACGCTTCCTGGTTATACAATGTTTGAGAAAAGTCGGATCAATAGAAATGGAGGAGGAGTTCTGTTTTTTATAAAGGAAAGTCTTAATCCTGTCTTAATGTCAAAACCTCAAATTGCGAATATAGACATATCTTACGTACTATTAAATAATAAACGAGGAACTAAACTAACACTAGCTTTATTATACAGACCCCCAGCTCAATCAGTGCAAACTGACAGTGAAATTTATGAACAAATTGCAGAAATAACTAACATACAAGATACCGTAATTCTTGGCGATTTCAACTTACCCGTGACTAAATGGGGCGATATTCTTACTTCACACTCTGGACACGACCTCTATGCTAACTTGCAAGAGAGTTCACTTTTTCAATTTGTACAATCTCCGACCCGTGGCAATAATGTGCTTGACCTTGTACTCGCAACAAAAGAAGAATTAATAGAGAATTTGAATGTTGGTGATGAATTCAGTAACAGCGACCATTGTACGATAACTTTCACTTTAAAGTTTACTAGTAACAAATCAAATAACAGCATTGAGAAAGTTCCTAATTTCAAGAAAGCAAATTTTCATAAACTTAAATCAAAGCTTAAAGAAACTGACTGGAGCTTTCTGACTAACAATAACGACATAAATACATCTTGGGAGTGTTTCACAACCACTTATGTTAAGGCAGTGCAAGACTGCATACCATCGAAAATACGGCGTCCAGGCCATAATGATAAGCCCAAATGGTGGAATAAAGATATTTCAGACTGTCTGCTTGCTAAAAAATTTGCTAATGATAGATTAAAATCCTCACAAAATGACGAAGAACGGGTGAAATTTGTAGAGCTACGACGCAAAGCCAAAAAGTTAATTAAGCAAAGTTAAAAGACCCTGGAGTTACATGTTGCGAATCAAAGTAAACCAAACCCGAAAGAATTCTATAGTTATATCAGAAAGAAAAAAGTAGTTACTTCAACTGTTGGATCGTTAGTCGATGAAAATGGAGAATACACCAAAGACGAAGTACAAATGAGTAATGCCCTCAATACCTTCTTTGCATCAGTTTTTACAACCGAAGACCTCAGTGATATCCCTACACCATCGCCGATTCAGATTGATAATTCAGATGTCTAAGCAATATCACTGTTACAGAGAGAGAAGTATTGAATTGTTTAGATAAACTCAAGGTAAATAAAACGCCAGGACCTGATACAATCTCGCCTAGAGTTCTAAAGGAAGCTAAGGATGAGCTCTCCAAACCACTGACATTGCTATTCAATGAATCCTTGCAGTCTGGGACTATGCCTGATCAGTGGAAGCTAACGTAACACCGATATTAAAAAAAGGCAGCAAATCCCTACCCAGTAACTATCGTCCAATTAGCTTAACCTCAATTGTATGTAAAATGCTAGAAACGGTCATAACAGACAGACTCGTAAATCACTTAGAGGCAAATAACTTACTTAAAGATACTCAACACGGCTTTCGTAAAAAACGTTCCTGTTTAACATACCTCTTAGACTTCTTCCACGATATCCTCAACCTCTACGATGAGAGTAAAGCTGTAGATATTATATACCTTGATTTTCAAAAGGCCTTTGACAAAGTTCCCCACAAACGTTTACTGCTAAAACTAAAAGTGCATGGAATACAAGACGGTGTGTTGAAATGGATAGAAAATTGGCTCAGCGACAGAAAGCAAAGAGTAGTCATAAACGGTAAGGCATCTAAATGGATAAGTAAGTAGCGGGGTACCCCAGGGATCGGTACTAGGACCAATTCTCTTTCTAATTTACATCAATGACATAGATGAGGGTCTCACCTGTACAATCTCAAAATTTGCTGACGATACAAAAATTGCAAATAGCGTACTCTCAAAAGAACAAGTTGACGATATGCAACACAATCTAGATAAATTGTCATGTTGGGCCCAAATTTGGCAAATGAGTTTCAATGCGGATAAATGTAAAGTACTACATATCGGATACCTAAATGAGAAAGCAAACTATTCGATGAATGGCACTCATTTTAAGAATGTAAACAGAGAAACCGATCTGGGAGTAACAATATCGAGTAACCTAAAACCGAGTCAACAATGTTCAGAAGTTGTTAAGAAGGCAAACAAAATAATTGGCTATATAGGCAGGTCATTTGAGCATAAATCCAAAGAAGTTATCCTAACCCTTTACAATTCCTTAGTCCGCCCTCTTCTGGAACACTGCGTTCAATCCTGGTGCCCTTATTACCAAAAAGATATAAACAAGCTAAACAGAGTTCAACGTAGAGTTACCAAAATGATACCTAGCCTAAAGAACAAACCATACGAAGAGCGTCTTAGAGAATTAAATCTATTTCCTTTAACCCAGCGCAGATTAGGAGGTGACTTAATTCAAGTGTTCAAAATCATCAAAGGCATTGACAATATGAACTGTAGTAAGTACTTCACTATCGACCAATCTAATTACACGCGGGGAAACGGTTGCAAAATTATTGGTAAATCATTTAACTCACACGAATCTAAGAATTTCTTCTTCAATCGAGTTGTCAACTTGTGGAATGGGCTTCCCCGAGACGTTATAGACTGCAGCACCGTTGATTCATTTAAACTCCGCTTAGACAAATATCTCGCATCAAACCCGCGACTGACTGCGTTTGTAAATGAATAACTTTATTTTATCCCCCCCTCAGTTACTAACCCATCTGTCCCCTACTATCTTCCTAATCCTGCCACGGACATTAGTTCCCTTTCCAATGTTCCCTTACCCACTCTAAACCAACTGTTTGGACACTTGATCCTCAGTGTTTTGGAGGACAAGCAGCCTAGAAGGGTCACTAGACCTGTTGTTGCTTGATTTCCTTTGTACTCCTTTGTTCGTCACTATCGGGGTGTAACCAGAGCTTATACAAGTCGTGGATAATAGTATGTGGCAGTCAGATAAGGGACATCATTCATTGTATTAATACACGACCCCGTTGCCGGCCGAAGCATACAATTACCACTATTATTGGATTGATTTATATTATAACAAAATGTATAAAGTTCTAAGATTTTAATGAATAAATTCGAAGTCAAGTTTATTTCAGTTTCAGTATTCTTTTCTGTTATAATCTTTAAGGACTGATATATACTACATTCAGTTACTAAATATATTCCCTCAAAGTACAGAGGGTGGTGGCGGCATTAAACTTATGCTACATCAACTATAACTTCATTATACTTGATAAACCTCCACATAGTTCAGTAATGGCCGTGCATGTCATTTTATTGCTTTTCTGACTGATAAACATCTGTGTTTACCTTTTTTACCCTAGCTTGAGAGTGTAGCAGACGACGCGCACCACCAAACATACTTTGTATTTAATTATTAACTCTAGTAGTTATTGTATTCAGTATCCTACTGTAGTTATATATCCATAATTATAGTAGTTGCTTGCATGACCTTGTAACTTTTGGCTGATAAACTTAGTTTATCTACAGAGAGTCCTGCTTGACACTTTACTTTCCCTGTCTGATATTCTTGGCCAAGATACAGTTGTTTTTTAGCTTCGATCTTATTTATTGGATTGCGGTATTTTTTATGATAATTAATTCTTCCGGGTTTTTTACTTTTGATATTCCTCTATTGATATTTTATGTATATGTTTTATGTACCGCTACTTGATATCTTAATGTTTTTAAATGTTGATATTCCTGTACTGATACTTTAATTTTTGGATGTAGCGCTGAATGATCTCTTCAGGTCCCAGTGCTTGGCCTTTGTTCCTAAATGTTATCAATTCTTTCATTTAAGGAATATTCTGGAAGCTTCCAGAATGTTCAATTAAGAAGCTTTGGAATGGATTGTGATGTTTTAGGAATTGCACAGAAGATCCAGAATGTTCCGGAAGCTTCCATATTTCTCTTGATGGTTTACGATCGTTCTCTATTCTTGGATCATGATAAATGGCATTTAACTTAGTAAGCACGATAGGC